>CM046874.1:338942003-338952003 GCA_025667525.1 Glebionis coronaria
TACAAATTCTATTTCATTTTGCTTATTTCGTACGTAGTCACAATGTTTGGGACTAACACTTCTTTAATTATTTACTATATTTCGTAAGTGGTCGCAATTTTTTCAAATACCGACTTCTAGCTTTTCATAAAAATTTGTTCAAGATAAACATACATATCGTTATTATGTTTCCTAATAAATTGGTACAAATGAGTTGATACATGTTAACTAGCTACAAATTAATACATGCTAACTAACTGTTACATGTTCATACATGTTAACCAACTCGAAAGTAGTTCATGCTAACTAACTGGTACGTAGAGTAACTCCTAACCATTTGTTGATACAAGTTAAACAATTATAAATTATGGATGTTGATACATGCTAACCAATTATTCAAATCTTTGATAAAAATTAGTAAAATTATTTGTACATAATCTTTCCGACGGTTGGCTGCTCTGTTAGAATTTGTAAAAGACGATTTGGATACTTTTATTAAGTGATACACTCCAAATAAAGATATTAATCCAATGACAGTACGACATACATAAAACAAAGATACTCCAATATTTTATTGTTGCACAAACTAATTGCTGGTCAACAAAAAAACATGTTCAACTGGCTCACGTGCGCATGCTTAAATGAGAGAGCCCATAAGTCATAAGATAACGAGGAAGAACATGATAACATAACGACATGTATCACCTTTTAAACGACGTGTGTCACGATGGGAAATGAAACACGGTAGGTTAGATCTCCGGTAAAAATTAACATATGAAATCAATTTTCGACAATAGTATCAATGGTAGCAGATCCACCAAGACCTCATCTAAGTTCTGACAAGGGTTTAGTACACCCGGGCAGCGGTAAGGGTTTCCATCGTAGCAACGAAAAGGGTTTCGAGAAGGGTTTGATACATCAAGGTTTTCACCATGGCAGTGTCAAGAGTTTCGACAGACGACACGGCTTTGGTCTCGTCAAAGGTTTGGATTGATACATCATGAAAAACCGATACAAAGTGTATGGTCTTCAAACGGCTATCAATCGTCATAGATCCATCATAATGGTTGCGTCAAGGGTCTCGAGAATCGCTATGAGCGACTGGTGCTCAAGATGGTGCACAAACCGACAAATGCAAGCGTAAAATAATATTATGTTCTACATCAAATAGAAACTTTTGTTTTCGCGTGGAGATAACAATATAGAGAGAGTAGGAGAATGATTCTGTTAGTTGATATAAAAGCTACGTGAATAACACATTCAATATTTAAATGACAAGTTAAAGAGGTTTAAATGACCATTTTATTAAGTTATTTAATATTTAGGATAGACAATAATACCCTCAAATACATTAAAATTAATTACTAATCTTTTTTTAAATAAAAATACACTTGTCTCTTTTCTATTGGTGCCTATTATAATTCATTTTAAGATGTAACTCACTTGAACGCAAATATATATATATATATATATATATATATATATCTTTACATTATATATAAGAGGAGGGGTATGCCACATCATATACACGTCATCACTTTCTATTTATTTATTTTTTTTTTTTTTTAGATTTTTGATATATTAATTTGGTTAATATATATTTTTTCTTATATATTGATTTGGTTACTAAATATAAATATTTTTTTTACTATGTGTACGTTTTATGTCGTTCAAAAAATACCATAATCTGTTCCTCCAAAACAATCAAATTCGATTTCAATTCCAATACCAAAATCGATTCCACCAAATTCGATTTTGATTCTGATGTCATCGCTATCAAGATTCAAATTCAATCAAGATTCAATTAACAAGATCTGTACAAATTCAATCAAGATTCAAGATTTGAGATTCAAAGGTATTTTTTTTACAAGTGGTTGGTTTGGAAACAAATTTACTTACATATAGTGTTGTTTGTTTGTAAATAACTAGGCGACTTATTATCTGGTAGAGTTTTAGTCCTCAGTTCAACTTTTATACTCGGGGTTAGTTTTCATCCCAGTTTGAATTGTTTTCCTTTTTAGATATGGATATGCCAGAAGACTACATGTTGGAGTCATATGTAGATTTTCCCTCTGGATTTATGTATATTTTTTGTATATGTTTTATTTGAACAAAACTGTATTTGATTATGTGACTGAAAATTATACTTCGTACTTTATAAGGATGTTGTCATCAACGTTTATAGAATGATAGATATGTTATACGTCAATGGATACCTTATCAAATTATTTATTTGAATGATAGATACGCTATTTGAATGATACTGTGTTATTTCAAGTAAGCTATGTGAACAAACTAATGTAGAGCCATATATGGTTCTTCACTACATTATGAAATCAACGAAGAATCATGGATATGTGTAATAAAAACCATGGTTCTTCACTTTTAATACATGAATATTAAGACAAGAGTGAGTTAAACTAAAATAATTGTATTATATCATGTATGTGTCTGATATTGAATGCCATGAGACTAAATCATAAGTTATTTATTAAAAAAGGAGATGTTTGTGTTTGCTTTAATATAAATAACGACTTATATTGACTTGGGCGAGAGAGCCGTATTGTTTAAAAGATTTCAAGACGAATTAGCACGAATGGCTGAAATAGTATTTTGATTTATAGGAGAAACATCTTAATCTTCTAACATAAAAAAAGAGGATAGAGGATGGAATAATGTATGTTAAGAAGAAACCGCTAAAACTGGAGTTAAGAGTGCCGAGTCTAAGTTTATCAACACCCTTGCAGCTAAAATTTCGACTTTAAAGGAGGAAAGGGAGAAAGAGAGACTCCATTACAGGCACGCGCATAAAGGACTCCATGCACATCTGACTATTTTCTTAATCTGATTATTCATAAGAAACGTAATTTCTTTATGCAGTCTATATCATCATAGTACAATTCTATAATCTTATGACAAAATTTTACTCAGCCATGTAAATGCAAAAACCTTGGAGCAAACTGAACAATAAATAGGTAGACTCTTGACTCTACAGCATGTATCAAGCTATGGTGATTGGGACTATTCATGTTCAGTGTTGAACGAAGTAACAAGAAGACTCCCAAAATTCAATGTTGACGGGAGAGATGAATATTTAGTTTTTTGTCGAAAGGCATCGAGGTATATCTTCATCTCAAAAATATATATATTTCCTGAAGATGTTTACACCTTCTGAAAACATGTGTTGGATAACTGTCACAAAATGCATAGATCTTTAAGCTTGCATACCTATGGCTGCCTGTTAGCATTTCCTGAAGAGATTAACAATAGCCTGAAGAAAATAGGGAACTGGAAGATCCAGGTGAGTATTCCAGGATATGACTTGTGGTAAGACCACATTTTGACCCTGTACAAGCTTTAATGTCTCGAGATAAAAAATTAAGTATTAACAATCATTCACAATAAACAACTAAGAAGAGCTGATCTGGATATGAACACGCACATCAATAATTTTACCTACATCGGATGTGCTCTTAGGTTAGTTAAACTATTAGCATCCCAACTGTTTCTATTATTTTGCTAAAAATAAATTTCTTGATCCCAACACAAAGTCATCTCGGGCAATCAAGAGCGTAGCTGATTGTTCGATTATATTTATTGTTTCCTGAATTTGGTAGGTTTTTAGTTATGTTTCCGCTCTTTTAGTTTATTGGTTAATATGTTATTATGTTCATTAAGGTTGTTTTTTTAGTTCCCATTTTTGGAATTTATGACTTATATATTCTGAACTGTGTTGTGAACCTGGCTGTATTGATACTTGTGTCTTTAGGGAATTGAATGTGAATACCAGCAATGCGAGATTGCTAGGCTGAACCCAAGAGATTGTTGGTATTGCTAATCCCACATGTGCTTTCATATATCCTATAAGTTTATGTTGCTCTTAAGCCAATATTATAGTTTCTTTTTACAACTATACACATATAGTATAATGCTCAATTTCTGATGTGGTAAGGAAATATGGTCTTATGATAGCACCATAGAATGAGTAAGACATGTGCCTAAGATAAACTCAAGTTGTGTTAGATGTTCACTAATAATGTTGGCAAAGAAGCTTGCATAAATGTCCATTAAATTAGATAAGTACTTGAACAAAAGCAATCTTAAACACAACTTAAATGAGCATAGATTAATAAGAAGGTACAAGCTTGCTTAATATTGTACCAGATAATATAATGACTCGCAAAATAGACATTAACTGGCATGTGGGAACGCACACTCACCATCAACGAGTTATCTAAGGTATATGGTTGCGTTACATGTTTATACCTCTATAATTCCATTCAAATCCCAGATTATTCATTGGCCATGGCTCACCTTATGCCCATCATTCTAGGCATTTTCAAATACCCTTTTGCAAATATTTTGCGAGTTTTTGGTTGGATATGTGAGGTTGGGTTTGGATAAATGCTTAACATGGGTTTGGGTCAAAACGGATATTCTGTATAAGGGTAAAACCTATCCTAATAAGATAGTTTAGAGATTTCAAGCTTTTGGGTACAAATTGGAGGAATATTGACCCGTTTGGACATTGAAAATAACAAAGACTGGCCTGGTATCCAGTAAGTAGTTTCCTATAGTGCCATCTTAACCGTTCCATATGAATTTTTGGACATTACAATCGTTTCGACATTGTAACCACTATAATTTGGCTTGATTTTTTTCAGTTTGATCCTGCTAAATTGAGAAAGCTTTGTACAGATTTTAATGAGAATGGTGGTAGTGTAACTGCTGGAAATTTGTCTGGTATAAATAACAGTGCTAATAAAGGATTAGATGTATTTAGGAAAAGCATTCTTGGTTAACCTAGCCCGAATATACCCGTACCAAAAAAGCTACCGATTCTGACCCGTTACACAAGTCCTATTTTGTTACCGCTTTTATATTTTTTTATGTTTATATGTCAGACTGTCAGTTATTATATTTCAATTCTATGTTTTTATGTCAGACTGTCAGTTATTATATTTCAATTTAACGGGACTTTATTTACAATTGCTTATTCTCTTTTTTTAAGCATATATCATCTATGACACGACAACAGTGCGCGTGGGATCAATATGTGTTGAAACTCAAGGTGAAGAGCTTTTTTTCCCCTTTTTCCTATCACATGGTATCGCTGTTATCGGTTTACTTTTTTTATTCTACTGCCTCACTTAGGAGCTTCACTAAAGGTGATATTATGGGTGGGTCACGAGAATTCTTTAATGGTTAAAACAGGGCTGGGTTGAAACGGATGGGTTAGATGGCTTGACCTACAAACACTTTATTTTCTTATCAAAAACCTTATATAGATAATGAATGTGTTAATTATGACTACAAGATAGTTCGGTGGTTATTACAATAATAAGCTAACTTATTTAATAAGAAACGATTAATATGGTCGTATGCATTAACTATAAACTATGTTCGTCTTTCATTTCGTTCAACCATTTGACCCGTTCCCCTTTTAGCTACTCATATATTGTTTATTATAGCTACTGAGAAACACGATAGATACCAAAAGAACTGTGTTCTGCACCATACATTAGCCAAGTATCGACAACTTTTATGCTTTTGAGAGGTAAGTTTGTATCAGATACGCATACTTTGCTGCCAGCCTCAAACATAATGAAACTGATTACAAATTCCTTTTTTCTATATACAGTTATTAATTATCAAAAGATAAGGTGAAGAGATATATGTCGGTAGTCCTATGGGACGTCATTCTTCTCACTTTCTCAAGTACTTTGAGGTGAGTGTCATCAAACTTGCTCAAGGATTGTTGCTAAATCCATGTTTTTTGTATGTTCTGTTTGGCATCATTGTTGCATTAACTTACTTTTTCTAGGAAACAAAATGACTGCATATCGAATCTATTTTATAAGAATGATCATGAAAGGATTGAAGTTAATATATATTTTTCAAACTTTTATTGAGAGATGGGCAACAAAGTTTTACATGAAAACCATAGATTTCTGTTACACTGAGAGCTGTGACGAGGTTTGCTCGACCTTTTTTTTATATTGTATACATAAAAGGATATTTCCTATGAAAAGATGACACATTATATCGACTGAAACTATATGTTGACAGCTGGGATTTTTTAATCAGCCTTTAGGGTAGCTATAATTCATTTGAAGGATGAGAAATATAGAAAATTTTACTATTTGATAGTATAAAACTTATATTTAAATATGCGTTAATATCTTTCGTCTAGCAGAGGTTGATGAATCTGAAACACTAATTTTTACAAAGTTATATATTCTGAATATAATTCTATGTACAAAGTTATGTATTCTGAATATGGTGTTTGAGATTACCTATTCTTTCTTCTTTACTGCATTTCAACGTACAACAATCCACAGCTATGAGAAATACACTGAACTCATTCCGAATACCTAAACTCGACATGCATGTCAGACTACAAGTAAAAAAGGAGGTGTAGGTGATTACTTATTCTCTCTGATCTGCTGCACATTAGCTTACAAAAATTCACAAGTCCACTGAGCATAATGACCAAATTCCATTAGTCCTAATTATGCATATCAGCGCTATTTAACGATAAATAGAGTTGACATCTTACTTCATATTATATAAATGTTTTAACGTATCTTTTTGTACCCTCTCTTGACCATTCAGCTATTTAGGGGATTCTGTGGGAAAGGTTGAATATAAGAAGGGTAAGTTATAGGCGTACGAGGCTTAAACAGTGCATAAACTTAAAGGATATTCTTAAGATGAACTTATAGCTCAATAAAGAATAAGTACCCATTAGAAGCCCTCTAATGAAGGCTTATAGCCGATATTGATATGTTGTTAGCTGATGCATGTTTTTCATTTTAAATGGTTTTTATCTATTTGTATTCTTTATTTGTTGCCAGTGGATGCATTAAAGGTGAGTGGAAGTAATCCGAGTACAAACTCAGATTTCATAGAGGATCTATGTGTTCGTTGGGTCAGTTCTAATCCAAATATCACATATGACTTTTCTTCTTTGCGACTGTAAACCTAATGCCATGTCACAAGATTGTAATTTTCGCTTCTCTTATTATCTAATTTTATAAATCTGATACTAGAAGAATATAATTTTTTTGTTATATATGCAATAAATTGGCAGAGTCGATGCATTGTTATAGAAAACTGATTCATTGGGACAGTTGCATTTACATGGTTCAATGAAAAAGAATGTGATCAAAATCGTTTGCCTGGTGCTGTTGTTGCTGGTGGTTCTGATGCTTCCTGTAGTTTCACTGATCATACAGAAAATTCTTATTAAATTGAGCATGCTAGATATAATAATTCCCCGATTCTTGGAATTCAACCATGAAGAATGCTATCCACATGCCGATAACGTATTACCCACCTCAAGCTGATTGTTGGCATTCAACCATGAAGAAAGCTTCTATTAAGTTATCCCAATAATGTCCAATCATGTTTTATCCGCCATCCGCATAACCACCTCAGGCTGCCTAAAATCCTTCCCTGCCACCACCACTTAAGTAAATTATTAAAATCATATTTTAAGTACGTCATGTCAGTCATCATTCATGAAAGTGAGTACTTTCATCACTATGTATAGGTCTATTTTCTTATTTTACTTTACTAAGCTTTTAGTTTTATATGTTTTAGCATTACTGGTTTAATGATATCTAATGAATAGAACTCAGGATAACGTGAAGGTTCCAACTTTCAACATTATAACTTACTGCTATACAGGAAAACATTAAACATGTACTATGTATTTTTTGTTTTATTATCGAACCAATAATATCTTGATTATTACCGCCGGTGTATGTAATTTAATACTATTATTATTGGCAGAATGAATGTTTAGTAGATTCTTAACTGATATTACACATACTTAATATGGGACCTTCAAATATCAACTCTTGGTTCTATGTTTCTTTACTCTGTTGTCATTTTCTACTTTGGATGTGTTGCGCACCACATGCGAGCCTTTGAGCATGGGAAGGTTTTATGGTATTGTATTGATTTTTTAAAAACATTGTTGCTTTATAATTATTAGATTTATATCGAGCTATGCATCTGAAAGTGATCACAAGGTGTATGGAAACTCAATCAGCCAGTAACTTGAAGACTAAATAGGGAGACCCAAAGGTATTTTGTTGTCACCAAAGTGGACCAGCTAACATATGGCTCAGCCGCTCAGACGTAGGTGATTTTTGCCCATGATGTATTCGCACTTTCACCATGGACAGCAAATGAGGTTTGTAAAGCACAAATAAAATCTTCGATCACTAAACAATACAGTAGTTGCTTATACCGCATACTTCTTAAACAATGAATAGCAATATTTTGGTTGCGGTAATAAGTCATGTGTAGACGATAGTTATTAATGACCAATCAAATATACACAAATCTATTACGTAGATTAACACAGTGAGTTATCAACAACAAAGAGATGAAAGAATCAACAATGAATATTAAATTTAACTAGATGCATTAGTGGTTTACATTGACTTTTTCAAATTCTTGCTACTAGCACTACCTTGCTCAACTAATTTGTGTATATTTAAATGGCCTTCGCCTTAGTTAGCTTTGCATCTATCATTTAGTTACAATTGGTAGTTTACAAATGATAACCATCTTTCAATGACTCATTAAACCGCAAGTATTATTCAGCCTAAACGGGTCACCTGTTTACCACAATAACAATAACAGAATTTCGTTTGATACTTTATTTTACATCAAAGGTTTTGTAGACTTATGTTAGTTACACGATTTGCGGGATGGGGAAATCGTATCTCTAACATCTTTTGAGTATGGGTTGTTTATACCAAACGGACTAAAAAATTTGGCCTATAATGATGGTACTTGTGAAACTTATTTATTTATGTCATATTTGTGTTATTTTGAATGTTAAAAGTCATAAATTTGACGATGCCAGTCAAAGAGAGTAGTCTTTGTTTTTTTAAACAATTTTATGACCAAGTGACGAACTTCATGACCAATATAACGCATAGTATAGTTACAAGTGAAAACCACATTGGAAGTTGTTTCATCATGAGTGAAAACTTGGCAATTCAAGATGTTATTTTGAAATTTAACACCCGAAACTTTTTAGCTTTTTCTCATTACAAAATATACACGTTTATATATAATTCGGGCTGTAAATGAGCTGAAAGTTCAATGAACATTTCATGAACCGTTTGGTAACGTGTTCGTGTATGTTCATTTATTTATTAAATGAAAGAACATGAACAAAATTTTACGTTCGTTTAGTTAAATGAACGGACATGAACAAATGTCATGTTCGTTCATTTATGTTCGTGAACGTCCGATAATGCGTTCGTTTATATTCATTTGTTTGTTTATGTTCGTCTATCATATTTTTTAATTGTATTCTTTCAAAAATGATATGTTTAAACAAAATTACACTTATAAAACAAGATGCTATGCATATTTTGATAAATTCTATGTTTTTTTTCTTCGTTCATTTAGTTTTGATCGTTTAAGGTTCATTTAGTTTCTTAACAATCGAACATAAACGAACATGAACAACTTATTTTTTTAATAAATGAACATGAGCAAAAAAATCTGTTCGTTTAAATGTCCGTGTTCGTTTATTTGACCGGTTAAATTTAAATGAACAAACATGAACAAAACTACGTTCATGTTCGTCCGATTCGTTTTCAGCCCTCTGTATATAATGACCTTTACATACTACCATCATCTGTCGTTGTTTTCAAAGAAAATTTACTCTATTCGTTTAAAAGAATAAGTATAGTTCTAATTTAAGATCACATAGATAACTTTGCAAATATAATTCGAAAGTATTATCTAAGATTTTTTAAACACTAAAGGACATCTACATCTACAAAATATAAATTTCGAAAAAATGAATTTGTTATGGTGATGGTCTATCTAGAAACAAAAGCCATTTCATTTCACACGTATCATTTCATGCATGTGTTCGGAAAAAGACCCATGTCCGCAACTAAGACCTAAGAGGCAACCTTTTCTATAGATAAGATGACGAGAATAGGACTAATAAATTTTTCTAACCACTATGCGGATTACTATT